>VRLP01000066.1:5000-25000 GCA_009660295.1 Lophius piscatorius
AGAAATAGTTTCGTGATACGATTCATATTCATTCATAGACGGAGAAATTTTCACCCCCGTTTGAATGTTATTTATTCATTCTCTCAGCGGGGGGGGGGGGTCGTATTTCCTTCAGCTGTTTTTCCGCGCTCTCAGATTCATCTGGCATGTGTTTTCTATTTAACTTGTGCGGGTTGGAGACCCGGGAGGAAGAAGGTGGCACAACAAGGTTTTCTCCGTTATTGTCTTCTGATCATTTCGCTTTTTCTTCTTTTCCTTTTTTTTTTTTTTTTACACTCCAATTTGAAAAAAAGAAAAGAACCTTCATCGTTCTTTTGACCCGCGAGATCAGAGCAGAAAGTATTTGCTTTGAAAAGTGGAACAAAAAAAAAAAAGAAACCCCCCAAAAATCCACTTTTTTAAATAAGATCAATTTTAAAACAAAACCCAGGGCGAGCCTTTGATATGCCCCGCCAAGAGATTTACCTCGCCCTGTGGCAAATAATATGTCTTGAACTCGGTTTAAATTTCAAGTGTCTAGGGTTTATAAAGACCCGGAACAAAAGAAAACCGGTCTCTGAGCAGTAAATATCATCTGCCGGTCGGGCAATATGTCAAAATTGGCTTTTTTGTTGTCTCAAATACGAGCCCCGATCTATAATGTCCCAGAAAATATCCTTATTTATTTGAATTTAGTAGGATCACTGTAAAACCAGGCCTGTAAGCACAGCTGGAGACGGACTGTACCTTTAAGTCCAGCTAGTAGCCGCTCTAGTACTTTTAATATTTAGCTCTAAACAATAAAAACTTAGATTATACTGTATAGATATATATATATATTTATTTTAAAATTCTTATAAAAGAGGCGTCTTTTCTTTTCCTTTTTTTTTTTAACCTGTTGTGAAATCCACGACTCTATAACCTTTGAACTCTTTCATTTCCTGCTCAACTGTTTGCTTGAACATATTTTGAGTCACTATTTTCAAGCTGAGAAATATCGTGACCCAGTAAGAACTTGTGTATACTGAAGAGTAAGGGGCCGAGGACGTAGCCCTGGGGGACGCCACATGTCAAAGGGACCAATGAGGACGCGTCATTAATCACAGCTATACAGATTCTATAAGTGGGACTTATTTTATTTATTTATTTGGCATTTTGACGCCTGTGGAGACGAACTAAAAATAATTTAATTTATGAAATACAACCAAAAAAGTCTTATAGGGGTAAAAAAAAAGAAAAAAAAAGAGAAACATTGAGCTAATTTTATTGGAGTTGGCTAATTTCCCTGAAATACAAAATTTCATTATAGAATAATTCTACAAATATGATTTTTTTTCTTTTTGGGTTATTTATTAATTTAATATCTTGGATCTAAATGGATTATCTATATTTATATATATATATATATATATATATATATATATATATATATATGAATTTAAATAGATAACTTACACCTGTGCAGTAGTATACCCACGGCCTCCTTTGATCCGTGGTGTCCCTCAGGGCCCCCTCCTCGGCCCCTTACTCGTTAGCATAAACATGCTATCAGTGGGTCGTATTACAAAAAGATAAGAATAAAAACTCAAAATCAACTCAACCAAACAGCCGAGCAGGACATTCAAGTCTTTAATATCCTGGAATTTCCCTTCCCGCTCTCCTCTTTCCTTTCCCCCCCCCCCCCCCCCCCAAAAAAAATTCCCAACACTTACACAACATTAAACGCTCCACCGCAGGACGCCACATTCCAACCTTTCTATTCCGCCTGCTTCGACACATTTTGCCCGTCTGTTTGCTTTTGTGCGTTACAAAAAAAAAGAAAAAGCCAAAGGTATGGGAATGAGGAGAAGAAGCGGTTCTTCAGAAGAAGCTCCAGCTGGACCTCGGAGCCACTTTCCTGGTAAGTGGATGCAGCTTCTAGGTGAAGTTCAGCAGCTGGAAACAGGAAGGACCAGTCCTGCACTTTGTTTTTGCTTTTGTGGTGAAACGCTGTCGGTGCCGACCCGAAAGGGAAACCTCACCCTGAGAGAATTCCCCGTCATCTGATGTTCCGTTCTACTTAGAAAAAAAAAGAAAAATGGTGGCTGTGGCGGCTAGAGGCGGGGGGGGTCAGCCCCGATATCATCATTTTATTTTGATGTGTTTTTCCATCCCCTTCTTTAATCCCTCTGATGAAGTCGGCACTGGCCGAGGCATGCTCTCGCAGACAGCAATTTCACCGCGCCATATGTGCCTCACACATCGGATGGCGGGGAGGAGAGGGGGTCTGACGGGAGCGGCGATTGGAGAGGGAAGAAAAATACACAACATGAAATCCACAACGGGTTTGCCATCAGCCTGTGGCGGTCTGTCTGCGGCTTATTTAGCTTTCAGCCTGATGCCGATTCACGCTTTTCAATGTAAGGCGGCGGCGGCGGCGGCGACACGCCACGCGTTCTGAGATATGCAGGTAGACAAATGAGCCAGGTACTCACACAAAAGAAGTCAGGTGCCGACACAAAATGGTGGCGAGCTGTGCGCGGGCGGCTTGGCTCCTCCCTGCGCTGAGGATGTGGCGCTGACAGCTTGATCATGTGATGAAGAGAGGATGGAGAAATAGCTGCGTGTTTCCTTCGGTACACATCTCCAGAGGAGACGCCATTAATTCACCGTGGAAGAGCTGCTTCTTCTGCTTCTTCTTCTTCTTCTGCGTCTTCTTCGTCCTCGTCATCGTCTTCTTTTCTTCTTCTTCTTCTTCTTCTTCTTCTTCAATAAATATTATTTTCAGTTTGCAAGAATTCCTTTTATCCATTTTTAGCGTAAGTGAATGGAATTTAACGCGGCGAAATTAGCATCACAGCTAACGTTTTTATATCTACGTAGCACCTCTCAAATGCCAACACATCTACAAAGCATGACACGGAAAATGTTTATCAACTGATGAATTATTGATGCTAACGTTGTTAGCATATGTGGATTGGATTTATCATGGCAAAATATAGCATCTCAGCTAACAATCAATCGAATTTATTTACCTATTAGCCATCAAATTGCGACATATCTCTAAAGCATGACATGGAAACGGTTTTTCACCTGGTGAATTATTGATGCTAATGTTATTAGCATAAGTCAATGGGATTTAACATGGCAAAATTAGCATCACAGCTAACAATCAATAAAATTATATTTACATATCACCCATCAAATTGCGACAAATCTCCAAAGCACGACACAGAAAAAGTCCTGGAAGAGAAAAGAGCGGGAACCTTGTAAACGTACGAATGCATGTGACGTCTTCCAGCGTTATTACAAAACATACCAGCGAGAGAGAATTAGACTAATAATTTAGGACAGATAACTGGAAGCGTAGCTGATGGAAAAAGGTACAGAGGGCGGAGAAGATGAAGGAATTGGGTGGAGTCTGGAATAATGAAATTACTCAGATACGAGGGGAAACCCATAACGCCGCTTATTCCCTGATGCGTTGTCTTTTCAGCTCGCCTTCTGCTGACCAAGCAGATTGCTCCTTAAATCTCCTACTTCCTAAATTCATTATACTGTATGTCCATCTCATGAGCTCAGGACCTGATTACTCCCCCGCAGGAGTACACGGACCTCCACATTCTTCTCCCCGAGAGGGAGAGGGAGTGGAGAGGAGGGTATAAAAGGAGGTTACAGGGGGGGGGAAAGGGCAGGAGGTAAAATTTACGCTTTGATTGGGTGGGCTGTAATTAAGGCTGCTTTCAATTTTAGGTGGGAATTGAAGGGGAATTAAGGCGACTGTGTCCATTACCAGCTTCTAGATTGCTCTGGAAGTTTTGGACCCACGCCGATGATGACATGATGGGATGGCGTCGTCCGAATGAGAGCTGTTAATGGGTCAGGTGTTCTCGAATATGCCTCGCCTTTAAAGGCTGTCGCTCACTGATTGGTAGGACGGCCATTTTGACAACGCCATAAAGTGGGATGCTTTAGAGGGTTCTGAGAATTATGTCTAAAAATCAAATATAACATTATTGTTGATACACAGAAGGGTCATTTCTTTTTTCACAGTTCCCTCTCTGATATTTGATATTGTCATGAATACATTCACAAATGTCTCCTTATTAAGTCGTGGCAACGATATAATTATCTCGTGAGATAATAACGCGTTACCACGCATTATTACGAACTTAAAACAGAGGCATAATATTTAGTACAGTGAGGTATATATGGAAATTTCTAATTTTGATTTTTGCTTAATGGAATTTTTACTATGAGGAGTTTTACTTTGTATGCTACTTTCAGAGAAATCTTGTCCTATACAGTTTTGTAGATGACATATAGTACTAAATGTACAATTACTATGAAGTACTTTCACTTTGTACTTTTGGAGAAATCCTACCGTGAGTAAAGCTTTTTTTCCCAAATTTGAAGTGTAATAAAAAGGATATTCTTAATGGTGCGTTCATGAATCTTTTTAACATTGATAGAAAACATGTAATGCTATTAGTAATATTACTATGAAGTACTTTTACTTTGTACTTTTGGAGAAATCCTAGCTTGAAATACCTGAAAAAGTTCAAAATAAAGATTTTTTCCCAACTTTGAAGTTTAATAAAATATATATTTTCAATAGTGCCTTAATTAAGTCCATATTCATTGGTAGACGACATGTAGTTCTAATAGTATCATTACTATGAAGTATTTTTATTTAGTACTTTTGGAGAAATTCTACCTTGAAATACCTGAAAATGTACAAAATCAAGCTTTTTTTCCTAACTTTGAAGTGTAATAAGAAACATGTTTTCCAAAGTTCTTTAATTAAGTCTATATTCATTGGTAGATGACATGTAGTTCTAGTAGTATGATTACTCTGAAGTATTTTTATTTAGTACTTTTGGAGAAATCCTACCTTGAAATACCTGAAAATGTACAAAATCAAGCTCAACATTGAAATGAAATACTGACACAAAGTTCACAATCCGGCATAAAACCGGACGGATTGCCACCCCACTTATAGGAACTAAAAGAAAGGAGGCTCCCAGCTGTTCTCAAGGATCATTCCTCAAAAGAAAGGCACAAGTATCATTGCATCCACGCCGGGCTGGGCAGTAGCTCCACTGAGTCATTTTAAATGTATTTTAAATGGCAATAATAAGGCCTGCTGAGTGATTGATGTCGTCGGCGTACGACACACACCTATGCAACCTTGGGCTCAGCAGGTGTAGATCAGCAGCACATTAGACAGACGGAGGAAGATGTGGCACGCATGTGGCGACGTCTGGGGGGGGGAGCGACATACATCAGCTGTCCCTGCGCAGCGGCGACGTTCCGCAGCTCCAGGAAGTGAGGTTAGCGCTCAGCCCAGGAGGATCTGAACGACGCTTTTTCGTTTGCTGCGGGGAAAACGGAGACATCCAAAGCTATTGATCCAACTATTGACATCATTTGATGCTTCCTTTCAAGCGTTTTGTTGGGCTGCCAGGAAAAGAGAGTGAAAGCCAACAGACCGTCATCGGGGCTTCATGGGGGACGAGGACATTCAGGCTCGTGTCTCGGTCCTCAGAACCCCCCCAAAAAAATTATTCATTATTACATAATTATTATAATTAAAGTATTAAATCATCTGCCCCAAGTGATTTAAAAACACGTTTTTTGTTTTTAAGTGATTTATTCTAGCCTTGTGGTGATCACAGTTTAGGGATGAGGCGGTGGTCCGGCCAGCGTTCAGCCTCGGAGGGCTACCCTTGACTTTGAGCCGGTTCCCAGGCTCCCGAGGGCAGCGGGGGGCCATGAGGGGACAGCTTTGTGCGACACATGGGGAGCAGATGTTCCTCCGCGTTCGCTGTGACCGGTTTTGGGATGTGTCTCTGTCCAGACGTGACCCCTGACCCCTGTGGACGTTGAATAGAACCTCGCTCCAGCAGAGTCGAGGGCGAACCTCTCACTGTCAGTGCGGCTCTGGAGCCAAGATGGAGAACAGGTTCATTCCTGTCAATGATCTTTTTCCAGTTTGCTATTTTTTGAATTTTTTTAAGTTTTACTTGTTTGGGGACTATGTTTTAAAATAATTTCACCTGTGGTAAGTGTGATTTCTTTTTCTGTTTTATACCTGCAGAAAATCTGCTAAGGACTTTTTTTTTTAACATAGATGATTCAGAATAATTCGTATTTTGGGCCATCCTGCAACAAAATCATTTATAAAGTATATGATGTCACTTCTTCATCCTCACCGTCTCATTATTCCTTCATTCAGGCAGAAAACGGTCTTTAAGTAAGAATCGTGTCAGCAGCCAATTATCATGTCATCAGAACTTATCCGCCTGTCGATGCTTTGGTCGCCATAGAAACCTTCAACAAATACGGATGTCTCTTTAACATGTTTCTGTATAAACTGTTATTTTTTACTCAGTTTGTGTGCTGGTGCCTTTTCTCAACCAGAATTTTTTCTATATCTATGGGGCTTTCTGGTAAAAAAAATAGACCAATGATAATAAGGGTACATCTCAGAAAAGCCCCCAATGCCCCGCATTCAACAAAAAATTTAACTCTTTATTTGATTTCCCCAAAAAAATTCGTTTTTCCGCAAAATAATGTCACAAATTGAGTAAAATACAAACTTATATATGAATTAAAGTATGATGGATCTCATCGAGTCGATTCACACGCAGCGAATTTGGACAAAATTGGAGCAACGGTTAGAAAGTTATACCTGAATATAAATAAATATATATTCAGGTATAAAAATATATATATATATATAAATAAATATCAGGTTTTTTGGAAGAAAAGGAAAACAAAAGTCGCCCTTAGTGAGTAAAATATGAAATATGAACTACTTTTTATTCAAATTAAATGTGAATTAATTTCCCCCCCAAATTTTTTTTTTCCCAAAAAACTTCCCAATTGAGTAAAATATAATCTATTAGAGTAAAACATGATCTATTAGAGTAAATATAATCTATTAGAGTAAAATATAATCTATTAGAGTAAAACATGATCTATTAGAGTAAATATAATCTATTAGAGTAAAATATAATCTATTAGAGTAAAACATGATTTATTAGAGTAAAATATGACCTTTACAAGCTTGAGGCGGAAATATACAACTAAAATTTCCCAAAATCGACCCAGTTCTTCCTCGCACCAAGGTCTACGTGGGTCCGAAATTTTTAAAATGATCCATAAAAAGTTTTTGGGGAGTTATCGCGCTGAACCGAACATCTGCAGCAGACGCGGTGATGAAGACGAATTTCCCCCCAACTTTTTTTCGGGAAAATATAAATAAAGGTTAAGCCAAATGAAATGAAATAGAAAAAAAACCCAAAAAACCTTGAGGTGTTTGTAAGTTCTACTCTTCTAGCAGTGGGCTGCGTTTGTGCGCATGCATGTTTTATGAAAGCTCATACACGCCACGATGGAGACTAAGAAACGGGTTCCTGCTGAACCGGGAATATATTACAGGGGTCTTAAATAGTCAGGTCATAAATTTGCAGTGGCACCTCTATCTCCCAAATGGAGGGGGGGGGGGTCCTCCTCCTCTGCCTTCCTCTCGCCATGTATGTCTCGGTGGTGAGGTGTTGTGAAGCTGCTCCCCACTGACCACCTCCAGGCCCGCGGGCTTTCTGTGGGGAATGAGCTCCTCGCTGACCACTTCAATAAAATTCAATCATGTGTATCATTTGCAATTCTTGTAGCTGCGTTCAGACTTTATAATGTGACAGCGTCTGTCAGAATCCTGGTGATTGGAGGAGAAGTTAAACCAAAGTTTTCCTCCGATGGATCATTTGTGAGGAGCTGTAATACTGTTAGTGACAGGTGTGCCGAAAGGATGGGAAGACTTTCAGAATATTGATTCCCGTAAAAGCGGGAAAGTTAACTTTCCTTGAGTTTTAGCGAAACTCCATACCTGGTGAAAGAAAACACTCCAAAAAAAAAAGAAGAAGAAGAAGAAATACGGGGAGATGTAGAAGGTGATGCAGACAAATAGACATTAGTTTGATAACGAAGGAAAGTTTCATATTAAATTATCAAAGTTTCTCCGACATTTTAATAAAAAAATTGACTTTAAAAAACGAGATGCAAAAAAACGTGTTTATGATCTATAACATCTTCATCTTCGTCTTCATCACAATTTATTCACAATATCCGTATAATTATTCAGCTAAAAAAAATTAAAAAACAAAAATTTTTCTAGAGCTGCCCAGAATCTGATAATGGAAACAAGAGGATCTCTCACTCTTGATCAATAATGAAGGAGCATAAAAAAAAGTATTTTACAGATTTTTTAAATTTATTTATTTATTTATTTTTAAACAGTGTACACTTTTTGGAGGATCTGACCTCCGCCACATGTCTGACGTTCTTCAGTGTAACAGGAGGAATCTGGTGTTGTCTGCGCTGCACTGATTACTGTTTTCTCTTTCCTAAAGTTTCTGCAGCATCAAAGACCCTCATGCATAAATAAAAGCTGTTTTTCTAAGGGTCTTATTAGTTGTAATGTTCCCGTCTGGTAATTCATGTCTGATGGCAGCGAGCGTCACTCATCAGGGGAAGAACGAAAAGAGCGCAGAGAGTGTTGTATTTCGATATTTCTGCCTTTTATGGGGACTGAGGCGAAATTTATATCGATCTGAATTTGATAATGATTCTATTATCTCGATTAAATTTGTATATATTCCATATTCCAGATCTCAGTTACACGCAGAAACAGAAAAAAAAAGCAAAAGCAAACAAATGAGTGTGTAGGGGGTGGATTGTGTTCCATGAAATATAAGAGGGATGAGCAGAGAGGAAGCAGAGAGGAAGAAGAAGATGGGCGTATTGTCGCGTGAACATCTGAATCTGAACTGGATCTGAACATCTGGTTGGTTCTAGTGAAACCTCTATGTTTACGCACTTCCCTCTACAATCATTGGTCCATTTTAATAAAAAAAAAAGTCTCCTCTATCGTCTATAACCGTCGTCCTTAATTCAAATTATTCACAAGAATCGAACCTCTAACTCAAGCAAAACATCAAATAAGAAAGAAATTAAATTGTGTTCTTAAATGAAAGATCCTTTAGCCGGTCGAGCCTCGAAGTGCGTGGGGTCAGTTTGCAGACAGGTTCTCTTCCAGGTAGATTTTTTTAACATCTCCAGTCTCTTGAAACTTCTTCATTGTTGATCCAGAGTGAGAGATCTTCTTGTCTCCATCATCAGATTTTGTGCAGCTCTAGAAGTTTTCTCTGTTCTTTCCCATCGTGAAGAACCCCAGAGAGAATCCGGCCTGCGTCACCTCATATTTATACCCCCGGTCAAACAGGAAGTCATTGATCACCAGTTTAGAGTTCCTGCTCAAACAGGTGAAGATATAAAATAGTATCGGAAATATACTTCGGAGAATGTTTGAAACAACAAAAAAATATATGTTTTTGTTAAGATTGTAATGTTTTATTTTGTTACTTGAGTAAAATAAATAAAATGTAACAACATAGCTATAGACCATAAAGATGTTTTTTTGAATCTCGTTATACTCATTTTTCAAGGGTACAAATATGTATTTTTTGGTTGAAATATAATTTAGTCCTTTTATACATTGTAATTGTCTTGTATGTGTTTATTTTTAAGGGTGATGGTGGAGCGACACCACCCTTCCTCCTTCCTTTATGTCCAACAGGTCAATTAAAAGAATCGATGTCTCGACAGGAAACGCCGACTCCGAGAGAAAATAAGAGCTAGAAAAAAAAAACCAACGGAAAATCCATCCCACCTGGAGTTTTTATGACTAATTAATTGTTGTGGTCGGCCGTTCTGGGATCCATATTTATATTTATGAATTTATTTTGGGTGTTGATTAAATTAACATGTTTAAAGTTCAGCGATTCAACTCTTCTACTTTTTTTTATTTCTTAAAAAAAGGAAGAGCAAAGCTGATTTATCAGCTGATTGATATCAGCTGATAAATCAGTTCATTCACTTTATCCTACATTTTTTCACTTTTTTCCTGTATCCTGTTCTTTCAGTAGTTTTACTTTATTGGTTTTACTTATCTGTTCAAACTCTTCGACATATTTGGCTTTTGTTTCAACAAGATAATCAACCGTTAAACCATTAAATCTACCATGTTGTTACGACGGCAAAGTGTTCAACCTTCCTGCATCTTATAAACTCTGATGGAGGTAAAAGAGGTGGAGGAGAAGGACGGATGGTGTTTAAAGTGCAGGACTACAAAGTCCAGAATGCCGTGAATCAACTCTAACCTCCGCGTGTGGCTAGATTTACATTTTCTTTTTTTTAAAAAAAGCATTTTTCTGAAAGTTAGTTTCCTTGAATCCCTTCCCCTCATAGAGATCCATAAATGGGCCTCTGCGTCGATTTGCTATTATTTTACAGTGCAAAATGGTTGATTTTGATAAAGCACCAACCTAAGGTTGTAGTATGTGACGATCAAAACTCCCCCTAGGGGACACATGTGGTATTTTGTAGCCAAAATTCCTCTCTGGGGCCAAAATCACATTTTTGGCACATTTTAGGTCCATTGTCTCTCCAACTGGTCCGGATGGAGAGTCGTCCTGGTTCTGTCCCATAAAAACTTCACCTGCTGATTTTGTAGCTATTTTAGGTTTATTTTGGGATTATAATTCAAATGAGGCTTAAACCTTTAAACCTTTTTTCTTTTTACCCTTTAAAGACAATATTAGAGAATATGCAAATGATTAACTTCACAATTATTGCTTGAAAACATGCTTGACCAAATAATTTGTCCTTTTATGATAAGTCTAGAGTGTTTGAGATATTAAATGAATAAATGCCCCAAAAGAAATAAAACATATAAAAACATTTTTTTTTCCATTTAAAAAAAAAAAAAAATTCTCAGTGAGGATATTAAATGCGTTAAATACTTAAAACGTTAAAAAATAAAAAGACGAGGATATTTTACTGTTTGACCCTGTTTGCAGCCGGACACTCGTGTTCATCGTTTTCATCTTTGCCTGTATTTTCTGTTGCTATTTCATAAACGAATGTCGCTCCTATAGGAGGCGGAGTCTCTTTACAGAATCCCTTTACTCTACTTTTCATTAACACACTGACCAGGTTCTGGCGCCGGGCTCCGACCCACCAGAACTCCCGCTATCATGACTTCGACAGTAGTCATTATCAGAGATCTGGACACGGTGGACACCTCAGAGATTCCACTATATTCACTCTCTCTTTGCCGAGACAGGTCACGTCAATTCAAGCCCCTCCCCCTCACTGCCTCGCACTATACTTCTGTCTCATCGTCTTGTTTTGCTCTCGCCGCGTCCTGCAGCATCGATGAACCACTTCACTCACGCGCCTCAACGTTTCCTTTTTGTTTCTGGGGTTACGATTCCCTGTCAGTAGATTTACAACCGCGTGGTTTCTCAGCGCCGGGGCACCTCCGAGCTCCGCCCCTGGGCCCGCCCCAACGCCGTTATACTGGAAATTGAGGAATCCTAACTCAACTTCAGCAGTTTCATCTCCGCTGGCGGCGCGGGGCTGATAAATCTCCGGGCAAACATTCATTCAGAGGGGCTTCATACGGCGCTGTCCCTCAACCGTATCGCACACTTGAATTAACATAAGACATTTTACACAGCCTCAGAAAAGTATAATTCATGCATAATTGATTGGCGGTATGATTGGACCCGGTTGACTGTCATTTTTCTGCGGGGAGACAAAGTTTTTTCCTCTGGCTGTTTAGCCTAATGGACTTTGGGGGTGTTTAATTTTAGGGCTGTCCGGGCGCAGAAATGAAGCTTTTCTTATACATTCATGTTATATATATATATATATATATATGTGTGTATATATATATGTGTGTGTATAACATGAATGCCGACCACAACTTAAACGACTTTCATTTAACACGCAAAGCCGCGGTCAGAGCCGCTATAATTGCCTGTCATTTTGATAAAACTCTATCAACTTATTTAAATTTTGTTGTGCCTCACGTCCCGGTTTTCGGTTAAGCAATTTAGCAATGTGACAGAGAACGAGATTAGATGTGTGTGTTACGCGTTCTGTTTACATCTAGCGTACCCAAAGTGAATTTATGCAACGCTTTTAACCCTTTAATGTCCTGCTCAGCTGTTGATTTGACTGAACCTGTATGTGCTGAAGAGTAAGGGGGCCGAGGATAGAGCCCTGGGGGACACCACATTTGAAAGGGGCTGGGATAGGCTCCGAATCAGATCATTTGGATTTCATCGTACATGTGGTTGAGAAGTAAACGTAAAAAATAATGTTTTATGCAACAAAAAAAAAGAAAAAGAAAAAAACAAAGGTAAGAAGTTATGTTCAAAAAAAAGTTTTTTTGTTTTCGTTTAAATGTTATTGCCTTTATCGAGGAAGTCGATTTCCAAGTTTTTTTAAAATTACGTTCAATTTGTCAGATTTTATAGTGTATTGCTGCGATCCATTTGGGCCCTGAAAGAAAAACAGCTGCTTCAACCTCAAGTACGTAAATAAATGCAAACAGTCATATTTTTAACTCCTGCGTGATTGAAGTGAAGCCACAACGCAACACATTAGGAAAAAATCTGCAAAAGCCACAACACATTAAGAAACACAATATGCAAAAGCCACAACACAACAAGAAAAATAATCTGCAAAAGCCACATCACAACACATTAAGAAGAACAATCTGCAAAAGCCCCAACACAACAAGAAAAATAATCTGCAAAAGCCACAACACAACACATTCACAAAAATATTCTCATGACTTTTAAGTGTCCTCTGCAAACACTTCCGTTGTCTTGTGGCTTTTGCAGATTTCTTTTTTCATGTTATGTGGCTTTTGCAGCGCTCCTGTGTCGTTCAGTTCACAAAGGGCTTTTCTTTATTTGTCTATATTCCAGATGTTTTCCTAAGTTGCAGTGCGTTCGCGGCCGCCCTGGTTCTCTACGCGTTGGCCAGGTTGTTGAAGCGGGTCGTGATTATTCTGTTCTGTATTTGGGAAGGGTGGTCCGAGGTCCGGGTCTTTAAAGACAGCGGGGGTCCCGTCGCCCGTCTTGGAAGCTTTCATCGTAACCAATTGAGCGGTTGAAGACTCCAACATGGAGCTGACTGCAGAATGAGGAGATTAAAATTGCAAGGGACTTGAAACCTCGGCCACTTTCATACCTAAGTGCTTTCCAGGCAGCACTTGTGCCGGAGCGTGCAGCGGTACCGGCGCCGGCTCGGAATGAGGACGGACTAATAGCCGTGGTAGACAGCAGGGTGAGGGACGACGGGCGAGACTCCGGTCGCCGCCTCCTTTTCCGCCTGTAAGCATCCTCATCAGCAGACACCTTTGCTCCGGCCCGCTGGACCCGCCGCTCACCCGGAACCAACGGCAATGAACTCCTGAACACGCCGTTCATCTTCCCGATGGATTGATTTACTGATTTAGCACCGGCGCTGTCCCCCCCCCGACGCCCCTCAAGAGTGGCGGCGTCCGCCCAGCAGCATTCCCCACACCGCTGAATAAACATTTATATTCTTTAACGTGATGTTCTGATGTCGAGAAAGTCAGAATCAAGCCGTCTGAACGCATTTTGGAACCTTCTTTGCAGAACAGGGAGGAAAATGACACTATGAGGGGGGGGGATATAAGTGGGGGGAAATATCACCTCAGGAGGGGTTTGGAATCAGACCCGGAGCTCTAGCAGAAAAAAAAGAAAAAGGAATGGGTCCAGTTATTTATTTTTATTTCTGCTTCTATAAAGGTGATTTTTTTTGGGGGGGGGTGGTTTTTTAGAAACTCACTTTGGTCATTTTCTCCTCACACAGTCGCCTCCTGTCTCCCCCTGAGATTCCCGTCCTTTGTCTCTTAAATAACAAGCCTCATTCAAAACACGCCACGGAAAAATGACCAAAGCGGCAAAAGTAGAAGGTGTTGGTGCCGGAGGAAAGAGACGGAATAAAAGGAGGAGGAAGAGGAAGAGGAGGAGGAGGAGGAGGAGGGTTTTTTTACTAAAAGATGAGAGAGGTGACCTTTTTCTCTCTGTCTTGTTTCTGGCCATCAGGAAGCAGCCATGTTTGAGGAGGGACGCCATTTTCTTCCCCCCCCGGCTCATTAATGGGTTTTTATATTCAGCTTTTGTTGGTCAGCGTTGAACCCCCACCCCCCCGTCATGTCAGGCGGAGGGTGCGCGTGCGTCATGTCTGTCCGTACGCGTGCGTGTTTTTCCAGTCAGAGGGAGGGGCTATGAAAGAGGGAGGGGTCATATTAGAGGGAAAGCCCCCCAGGTTGGAGGCCAGAGCTCAAGTTCATCACCGCAGACAATGAAACGCTCCTCAGAAAGCCATTGACCCGAACGCCGTGGTCTCCTCTCGTCACCGGCTGAACATCATGGCCGCCGCTTTCCGCTGCTCTCCGTCCAGCTCGCGTCCCCCCCCCCCCTCGCTCTCGTCCAGCTTCCTTTAATCGGCGCCCGTAAGCGAGACCCAAAACGCCACGGTGACCTCGGATGTGTCTGTTTGTGCCGTCACAAACGCCATCCCCTCCTCTCTCTCTCTCTCCTGTCCATTTTACCAGCCCACAACCTCCTCCCTCGCCCTTTCTACACCCCCCCACCCCACCCCTCACCAGGACATCTGCTCCCCCGGCCCCGGCTGCCATTGTGACGCTCGGCACCAACGCGGGTTTTAGCCACTGGTGGTGTGAAGTTAAACAGCCACCTCGTCCCTTGATGATAAGTGGCGTCCTGTCTTCATGCGGCGGCTATCTGCTGTCACACGGCTCAAGGTCACGCTTCCAAGGGTGAATCAGAGTTCACAGCGCCACATGAAAGAGAGATAGTCATGTTTGGACCTGTTTGGATTTTTATGTTCTGCTTCTTTTTATTCATTTTTTTCTATTGTGGATTCCATCTGATGCTGCACACACACACACACACACACACAGACACACACACACACACACACCGGGAAAAAATTAAGTGAAAAAGGTGTTTTAGCTTATAGAAATAAAAAGTGAAAAGTTTATTGGTCAAAACGAGTTTAAAACTAAGACGAGACTTCGAGTTTAAAGGGATCTTTAAATCTCTTTTCTTTTTGGTACCACTTCACAAGAAGACTTCCTTTATAAAGGATTTATAAATGGGGTTATAATAAGGTTGTAAACACTTCTTAAGTCATTCTTTACCGTTTAGAAACAGTTTATAACAAAGCTCGCAGTTTATCAGTGGGGTTCACTATTTGGCAATATCAAGTTACTGGTATAGATAAGTGGGCTCACTATTTGGCAAGCATCAAGTCCCCGATAGTTATAGGGTTATAGTTATTATAGCAGCTTATTAATTCACTTATAAAGTGTTAACGACTTAAGTATTTAATTTAGTCTGAGTTTTATAACAGTGACAGTGTTTAAGATTTAAGACCAGCATCTACTAAAATAAAATTAAAGAGTTATTTTGGAGCATTTTAAGAGCAAATGTGTTTGTTGGAAATACGATGTTTTTTAGCTTATAATAAAAAGGAGTTAAATAAAACCTGGCGATAGAAAAAGTGAAAATTTGCTTGGTAGAGTCTCTTGGGAAACCTGCAAACTTTTCAACTATGTTTGAGTAAAAGTAGGAAGTTGCGTCAGTAAAACTGAAAAATAAATGAATTTCCCTCAGAAACAGCTTTTTGTCACCAAACATGTCAAACTTAGTCTAACGTGTTTAAACCTGACACTTTTACAGATTTAGGACCATTATGTTCTTAAAATACATGATGGAGTAAAGGTTGTCTTAACTCTGTTATAGAATCAAGTTTATCTTAACTCCATGATGGAATCAGGTTTATCTTAACTCTGTGATGGAATCAGGTTTATCTTAACTCTGTGATAGAATCAGGTTTATCTTAACTCCGTGATGGAATTAGATTATCTTAACTCTGTGATAGAATCAGGTTCACCTTATCTATGTGATGGATTTGGGTTTATCTTAACTCCATGATGGATTCAGGTTTATCTTTTCTACGTGATGGAATTAGATTATCTTAACTACGTGATGGAATCAAGTTTATCTTAACTCCGTGATGAAATCGCGTTTATCTTAACTCCATGATAGAATTAGGTCTATCTTTTCTAAGTGTTGGAATCGGGTTTATCTTAACTCCGTGATTGAATCATGTTTATCTTAACTACGTGAGGGAATTAGGTTTATCTTAACTCTGTGATGAAATTAGGTTTATCTTAACTCCATGATGGAATCAGGTTTATCTTAAGTCAGTGAAGGATTCAGGTTCAACTGAAGTCAAAGATTGAATCAGGTTTATCTTTTCTACCTGATGGAATCAGATTTATCGTAACTCTGTGATGGAATCTGGTTTATCTTAAGTCAATGAAGGATTCAGGTTCAACTTAACTCCGAGATAGAATCAGGTTTATCTTAACTCCGCTTATTCCGTTATTTTCTAAAAAATTTAAAATAGAACACCTATATGTCACTTATTCTTAGTCTTATATCCGGTTGACTCAGATATTTCTGTATTTAACTAGAAATCAGACAAATATACTTGATAAGATTCTGAGTTTTTGCATCGCGTCACACCTTTTCTTTTTTTGTCGCGTTGTTTGTAAGTAAACATGCTCAGTATCTAAGTATATAGTCGGTGTATTTGATACACAGGAATATTCACTAGGAGCTAATTATCATATCATCAAAGAGCTGCAATGAAAGAGGTGCAGATGGAGGGAAAGAAATGGAAAGAGTCATCAAAGTAATGAAAAGACTTTGTTACTGAGGGAAATTATCTTTTTCTGAAATGAATAGTTAATATTTCAGCGCGGCTATATATTTTTAATTCGCCCTTTGCATTTCTTTTTTTGTGAAAATATAATGTATCCTTCGCCATCCGTCTGACTGCGCCGCCTTGATGAGTACTTCAAATGTGAATTAAAGCACTCCATTTTAAGAGGGAAATGAGTAATAATTCAGAGATATTAATAATGCATAATAATGCTATTCAGGAAAATGGAAAGTTTGAAAACAGCGGAAAGGAGCGAGTCGGAAACATTAAGTCTGGGATTGTTTGGGCGGCGTTTGATGATGCGGCCATCCGGGCGCACGTTTACGTGGGTCACAGGTGGAGGTGAGGATGAGGAGGTCACATGACAGCTGTGTGGAGAAGGCTACTTTAAGAGCAACATAGGTGGATTATTAATATTAATAATCTCCCTTTTTTTGTATTTTAAGACCCCCCCCGCTCCTGAAATGGTGAAGCAGGCAGGACACCAAGATGCTGCAGACAGATGGAGGTGTAGAGGAAGGGGTGGGGGTGTAGGAGGTGGTGCTTAAAGGTGACTCTTTATCACTTTCTCTCCCTGTCTCAGGAGATATCACTCTCTTCTCCGTTCACCTGTCTCCATTTAGATGGTTAAAGCCAAGGAAATGAAATTCTTCTACTTTTTTTTCCTCAGTAAGGCCTTTAAAAATAATATTAGAAAGTCTCATGATTATGATAGTATTAAAGTGATTGAGATGGACTGTTAATGCCGCCGGAGTCGTTTTCCAGTTCTGCTTAAGCTCTAATGGTGGTGATAGAACGACTCGGCTGGACCCGGGGCGACATCATTTCCTCTCACGCGGGTGGAGCAGGTGGACATGCTGACCCGCTGACGGACAGCCGCAGTCCGATGTCGACTTCTGTGTGATGAAGTGAGCTGTGAAAAAAAAAAGAAGGAACTTCAAGAAAGTAAAAAAGAATCCTTCACTCAAAAAATGAATGGCTGGAATTACTCAATCCATGTATTTCAACAATTTCCACCTAAATTGTGTAATATGTTACAAAATAACACCATTTATGTAATGCAATAACACCATTATAATGTAGTAATTTTATTTATGAGGTTTAATAACACCATTATAACAGTTTAACGCCGTTTATGTAATGCAATAACACCAGTATAACATTTTAACGCCGTTTAAGTAATGTTATAAAACCATTATAACCTTTTAACGCCGTTTAAGTAATTTTATAAAACCATTATAACATTTTAACACCGTTTATGTAATGCAATAACACCATTATAACCTTTTAACGCCGTTTAAGTAATTTTTTAAAACCATTATAACATTTTAACACCGTTTATGTAATGCAATAACACCATTTTAACCGTTTAATGCCGTTTATGTAATGTTATAAAACCATTATTACATTTTAATGCCGCTTATGTAATGTTATAAAGCCGTTATAACATTTTAACACCGTTTATGTAATGCAATAACCCCATCATAACATTTTAACGCCGTTTAAGTAATGTTATAAAACCATTATAACATTTTAACACCGTTTATGTAATGTTATAAAACCATTATAACATTTTAACGCCGTTTAAGTAATGTTATAAAACCATTATAACATTTTAACACCGTTTATGTAATGCAATAACACCATTATAACATTTTAACGCCATTTAAGTAATGTTATAAAACCATTATAACAATTTAACGCCGTTTATATAATGTAATAAAAATAATTATAACGTTGTATCACCGTTTATGTTGAGTAATAACACCATTATAATGTAGTAATAATATTAATGTGGCTTAATAACACCATTATAATGTAGTAATACCATTTACGTAATGCAATAACACCATTATAACATTTTAACGCCGTTTATGTAATTTTATATTATGTGAGATCAGCAGG
This sequence comes from Lophius piscatorius, assembly GCA_009660295.1. Lineage (NCBI taxonomy): Eukaryota > Metazoa > Chordata > Actinopteri > Lophiiformes > Lophiidae > Lophius > Lophius piscatorius. The sequence goes on from VRLP01000066.1 coordinate 23,571, forward strand.
TTGTTGGTTTGAATCCCTAAGCGAGACCCTGAACCCCAATACACGCTTCAGAGCCTCCGCCCGCCGCTCCTAACAAGCTCCGCCCACTAATCTTCGCAGATAGGTGAAATAATCTCACCATGTAGAATTTTTTATCTGGACAAAAATGTGATTAATAAAGAATCCATTATTATCACATTTGAGAAATTGTGTCTAGTTTTACAGTACGTGTTTCAGTGACTTTATTTTTATATTCTTATTTTAAGAATTCTTAGCCAAGCTAAATTTTCTTTTTTTTCTTCTTCTGGACAATTTAATTTAATATCTATCTAATCTAATCAGCGTGTTTTGACTTTGGCTGTTTTTGCAGTGTGACCGTTAAGGCTTCTGTTACCAACTACCTTTAAATAATAATAATAACTCACTTTTTTTTAACGGTATGTTAATTAGTCGTTAAATGTATCTTTGTTTGGAGTTTATTCCGCTTCGGGTTCTCTGTGGCGTGAACAACATGACTGTGGCGGGCGGCGACCTTCAATCCGGCTGACTTTGCTGGATGCTTGTGTTTTTGTTTGAGAAAGATGGCTGACAGTGCTGACAACGTCTTCGGGGGTCCGCCTGGCGGGGTCCCCCCACGGGCGCACATTGCAGCATCCTGTTGAACAGCTTGGCAACTCCAGCTTGCAGTCACTGTCAGCATTCCTCCACCCACTGGATCTGATTCCTGATCTTCATTTCAACATTTGACCCCATTCTTGTTTTTTGTTTTTTTTACAGTGTATGAACAGAGCTGCCGGATTTTATAGGGATTGATTATACAGCCACTATTGTCAAAAATGAACAAACTAAAAATGTATGCTTTGGTTCGAGTTTGCGTCATTTAAAAAAAATTTCAATAAAATTAAATTGGTCAAAGATACACTGTAAAAAAAAAAAAAAAAAAAAAAATTTATTAAATTTAAAAAATAATAATCTGTATAATTTACAGTAAAATACCAGCATTTGTCGTCATCGGAATATCATTGAAAAAATTACATCTACTGTAAACGAGTTTATGGTATGCACTTTAAAACATTTTGTTTTTATAATAATTGTACGTTCTTGGTTAACATTAAAGTTGTCGTGTGTTTTTTTTAAATTATAAATTCAATGTACTTAACGGTAACATCTGCAATTAAGACGGAATAAAACCATAAAACTTTACGGTATTATTCTGTTAAATTGTACCAAAAGTTTATGTTTTTACAGTAAATCTTTGTGTTTTCCACATATTTTAACCATTAAAAGAAATATATTTTCACTGGCTCTTGAAATAAGGAAATTCACTATATAGACGAAATTTTCAGTTATACAATCTATTATATATATAAATATGTTGTTCTCATGGTTTAACAGTATACAGATTTAATGAATATTTACTGTTATTTTATTTAAAGCACCTGTTTGTAAAC